>OX465523.1:18897500-18910000 GCA_950022985.1 Udea ferrugalis
TCCAGTTTGCCTTTTCAAATTCTTATTTTTATGTTTGAAGTACGAGATTTATGTTTGAAGTACGAGTTTGTAATAGAGATGAGTTTATATGAGGAAATTATGTGCCATTTATGCGTTTTAATCGACTAACTATGTTTTTAGCGAGGTTAGCGAATGCCTCGGTTGCGGATTCTGATTTCAAAGTTTCTATAAGATTAAATGGTTGTATTTTTCTGTCGTTACATATGTTAATATAGTCGTATCGGTTATTGTTGAAAATTGAGCAGTGGTTCAAGAGATGGGAAATAGACTGAGTAGAATTTTGGTCACAAGGACATCGGTCGTCAGCGGTGATTTTGAAGCGGTGAAGATATTCTTTGTGGTAGCCGTGGCCAGTGAGGATTTGGGTTAGGTGGAAATTTAGTGTAATGGTTTTCCGGAAGTTAATGATATCTGATAAATTTTTGAAAAAGAATTTAGTGCCAGAACCCTGGGTCGTTGACGTGTATTCCTCCTCCCACAGGTCGGCTGTTCTTTTGCGGAGAAGTTTCTTGACGTATGAAATTGGAAAGAAGTTGAGGACTGATTCCGATTTTTTAATCGCGGCTTCCTTGGCCGCCATGTCGGCCAATTCGTTGCCAACAATACCTATGTGGGCTTTAGTCCAGACGAACTGGATGTCGGTATTGAGGTTTCGGAGGGCAAGGAGGGAGATGTGGATGCTGTTGATGGTAGGGTCTGGGTTGCTGCGATCTTGTATCGCCTTTAAAGAGGAGAGGGAGTCTGTGAAAATTATGGTTTTGCTGATGTTAAATTTGCGGGATAAGACCCAGTGGAGGGCTCGGTCAATGGCGAAAGACTCCGCCATGAAGACGGAGGCAGTGCTTCCTATTTTGTACTTCCTGTTGACCAGGGCACGCCCCGACTGTAATACTACGAAAGCCGCGCCAGTGTCGCCGTTATCTAATTTGCTGGCGTCTGTATAGATGTTTGGACAGTCGGGGTCCATGAGATCATCCGCCTCTTCTTGGGTACACGCCAATTCATACTTAATAGTTATTCGTTGGGCAGGGTGCAAGAGCTTGTTGATAGGAAGCTTTTTGTGTAGGGTTATGTCACTGGGTAAGGAGTCGGCTGTGCCACCCCGCTTGATGTTGTGGATGTCCCTCACTTCGTTCACCACTAGGTGAAGAGGAGGGAACTGCGCCAATGCGTTGGCGGCGACAGCCGATATGGTGCGAAACCCCCGGATTGCTTTGATAGCAAACGTCCTTTGAAAGGATCTGAGGGCCCTCCGCACAGAGTCGAACTTAGTGGCGGAGCCCCAGATACCGGCTGCGTAGGTGATGATGGGTGTAATAACTTGCTTGTAGATGGTCTCAACATTTTCCGAGTGAACTCCCCACGTCGGTCTTATAAATTTACACAGATTTTTGAAGATTTTAGTTGCTTTGTTAATGATGAAGTGAGCGTGATTGATGAAGCTTAAATTTTTGTCAATTACGACACCAAGAAGTTTGATGTCGTCGGAGAGAGGGATGGAAATGTCGTTCATTTTGATTGAGGCGGTTTGTGTTTTCCTAGTGAAGGAGATGGCTTGTGTCTTTTCTGGGCCAAAGGCTAGCTTAACGCTCCTCCCCCAGGAGTCTATTCTTGACAGAGCGTCAGTGGTGGAAGTCTCAAGGCTCTCGACGGACGAGCCCTCCACGATGAGGAGGACGTCGTCCGCGAAGGCCTGTATGTGTGTACCTTGGGGAAGTTGCAGTGTGAGCAGCTCGTCTAAGATGATGTTCCAAAAGACTGGTCCGCAGGCAGAGCCCTGGACACAGCCTTTGGACATCACCTTTTTTGCCACCGAGTTTCCGTATTCCAGCTTAACCGTTCTGTTATTGATATAACTCTGGATGAGTTTGTAAATGTTGGATGGGCATTTTATGAATCTCAGCCGTTTTAAGAGAGCGGGCCACCAGGCGTTGTCAAAAGCGGCCTTGATGTCCAGTGACACCGCAACGACCTGTTGACCCGCTGCCTTAGCGGATTTGATTTTATTTAGAGCGGTTTCAAGAGCATCCGTGGTAGAAGTTTGCTCTCGAAAGCCATATTGGTTTGCGTTGAGTGTGTTCTCGCATTCTGCCTTATAGGCGATGCGCTTTACAATGAGTTTTTCTAGAACTTTGCCGAATACGGGGATCAAGCCGATGGGGCGGAAGGAGCTGATAGAGTTAGTATCTGTTTTGTTATGTTTAGGCAGGATTCTAACGCAGGCCTCTTTCCAGGAGTTGGGAAAGTGACCCGAGGAGAGGCATTTGTTCAAGAGTGATGTGAAAAAGATGGGGAAGATGTCGAAGGTTTCTAGGCAGATGTCTGATGTGAGATTATCTAGTCCAGGAGCTTTTTTGGGGCTTATGCTGTTGAGGCATTCACGGACTTCCTCGGCTGTGAAAGGTTGGTCGTCTCTCGAGTCTATTGTTTCGTCCATGGATGCGCGTAGTTCACGGTGGTGGTCAAGAGTGTCGGGTGTGTCGTCGGGATAGAAGTGATTGAGTAATGCTTCGGCTGTGTTGTTACTATTAGTTGTAAAGATGTTGTTACAGTTTAATGTCTGTGGTGGTCTGCGAAGGGGGGAGTCTTTAATTATTCTGTTTGTGATAGACCAGACGTCTTCCTTACCCTGAGCATTACAGAACTCTCTGAAGTGCTCAGTGGAGGCTTTTGAAATGGCTTTAGCGTAGGTGGTTTTAGCTTCTTCATATTCTTTTAGGGTGTCAGTTAAGGGTCTATTAGCTTTTTTAAGTGTGTGCAGACGGTGGTGCAAGCGTATGCACAGCTTCTTCATGGTCTCCAGTGTGTCAGACCACCATGGATTGTACTGGTTTTGACCCGACTTTTTGGGGAATGTGGAGCTGCAGACACCTTGGATTATGGTGGTTGTCTGGTCCACGATGAAGTCTATTTCCCCGTTGTTCATTGTCTCCAGGTTAACGTTGACTACGTCCTCTAGCGCATCTTTGACGTTCTCGCGAAAGACTGGCCAGTTTGCCTTGTGCGTGCTGTATTTAAATGTTGAGGTGCTTTTTGATTTGGTTATTTTGTGTCGGGAGGCGATGTTAAATTTAATAGCGTTATGATCAGATGTTGGGCATGCATCGAGGCTAACATGCCAGTCAGTCACTAGGTCTACGACGGTGTTAGACGCATATGTCACATCCGGGATCGATGAGCATTGCACGTTATGTCTGACGGCCTCGAAGGTGGGAACTGTGCCTTGGTTGCACACCACCATATCTGCTGAGGCCATCAGTAATGAAATGTCTTCTCCGCGTTGGTCGGGATTTGGCATTCCCCACTCCTGATGTTTCCCGTTTAGGTCCCCTCCCACGAGACGTAAAGAGGTCCGGGTATTGTGGAGGAAGGAGTCGAGGGCGATCATTGTTTGGTTGATATCAACATCAGGTTCCACGTATGCAGAGCCGATGTAAAGTGACCGCTGGCCGAGCTCCACGCGGATGACCGCCAAGTTGGTGGACGAGTATTGAGACATGCCTAGACCCGTCAGTGAGGATTTAGTGACGATGCAGGCCTTGACTCTTGTCCCGTTAGCCCCATTGGTGTATTGGTACACGTTCATGCCGGGTAGAGGTTTGAGCCAGTTCGTGTTGCCAACATATGGTTCGGTAATTAATCCAATGTCATAGTTATTAGTCATGAATTCATGAAAGAACTCTTGTTGGGCAGCGGAGCTGCGCTGTAAGTTACATTGTATAAATTTAAGGTTGTTATTGACCATAATCTGTGTTTGATTCTAGGGATTGTATAGTTTTAATAATTTTTGGGCAAAGTTTGGTATCAGTGGCTGAATGATTAGTGTTCGCGCTATTGTTTGTTTCGGATCTATTGCGGGAGTGAGTACAGTTGAAGCACCTTTTCTTGGAGGGGTCGTTTTTGACGGGACAGTCCGTGATGCGGTGGGCTTCGGAGCCGCAGTGGGCGCACGGGTAGAAATCTGCAGTGCATTTGTTGTTCGTGTGCCCAAATTGTAGGCACTTGTAGCACTGTATGAATCTGCTGAAGTCATCCACGTGCACCCTCTGCTGCTCCACGTTCGCCCTGCCGGCCTCTACTAGTTTGCGACGGATGGTGGGGGCGACTTCTAGGACAACATTGTATAGGTGGTCATTTCGGTTTTTAAGGAGGAAGCAGAGGCGTATTTCCTCGACAGGGAGCTCGTTCTGTTGTGCGACAACTTCGACGAGTTCCCTTTTGGGGACGTCCTTGCTGACGCCCTTCAAGATGATGAGCGGGCGGCGGAGTTTGGCCTCCTGTGCGATGATTTTAGAGGACTCGTTGACCCTTTTCATGGTGGCGTCGCGCTGTTCGGCTGTATCAAACTCTACCTTTAGAGTGTTGCCCCGAAGAGACTTGACACTTGTGGGCGCAAATTTAGTTTCTCTAAATTTGACGTTTTGGCGCCATTCCTCGTAGGTGTTGGTTTGACCGTTCTCCGGGGCATCATCCCTGGGGCGAATTATGATTGCCGGGAGAGAGCGCGGCTTTGTCTTTCTAGCGGGGGGGGGTTTTGCCGCAAGCACCGCTGCGAAGGATTTAGGTGGGGTGGGAGTTTGGGTGAAAAAAGTGGGAGGGGGGGCGGCAGCCGGCATGGCCAGCTTCACCTCCTCACGCACTGCTGCCCGAATCGCGCTTATGATGGAGCTTGGTGTGGACATTGTCAAATCAGGTGGTGGGCTTTGGTTCGGGGCCAAGGGGGTTTGCGAGTTTGCGGTATTCACGGCAGCGATGATGTTCTTGGCTAGCTCGTGAATCCGCTTCTTGGTCTCGCCTCGTACACTCTTGTCTCTATTAATTATAGTAGCAATTTCTTTGGCGGAGTCTGTAATTTTGCCAAAGGCAATCTGGTAAATTCGTAGGGCGTCGACTGCACTCTGCTCGCTAAGTGAGGGCTCCGAGTTGTTTCCGGGGCGGATAGCGTCTTCGGGGGGAGGTGCGGGGGCTTCCGTAGTTGTTGGGGTAGCCTTTTGTGTCGTAGGTGTCGACGACTGTACGGCATCCGCGATGAATGCGCGGGAATGTGATGGGGGGCTGTGTGTGAGAGGGACGCGAGAGGTTTCAAGAGTGCTGATTGCACTGTGTACGGCGAGTGTATTTGCTATAATAGCGGTTGCCGATCTGTCGTCTCTCTCACTTTCCACTTCCACGTAGACACAAGGATGTTGGGAGGACGGTGGGGAGGGCGCCGAGGGAGCGGTGGCCCGCGAAGCATGTGTTTGGGCCCTAGTGGTCATTTTAGGTGCGGTGGTTGACACTGGCGTTAAGGGATGTATGTCAAGTTTTTTCACTATAACTTTAGCCTGTAGGGCTGGCACAGTTTTGTCGGGCTGTGCCGAGGGGTTGTCCGATGTTCTGGCCTTTTTAGGGGGCGTGCGTGGCATCATTTTAAAAGATTGGTGTTAAAATAAGGAATATGAATAAAGTAAATGAATTAATTTCTCGGGATGGGGGGGTCGGAGAGTGTGCTGGAAAGCAGCAACAGAATCGGAAAAATATGTATAATTTATTAGGAATTTAAAAAATTTTTGCAACTTTTCCCAAATTATACCCCTTGGCTATAGGACAGCTCTAGATTTGACTATCGGGAGGGTGGGCGGGCGATTTTTTGCCGAAATGACGTCTGAGGGTGGCAAGAGTGGTGTCGTTGGATCCGTGGCGGTGATACGGACAGCTTTGCCGAACAACGCAACAGGGTGTTCCTTAGTAAAAACTAAAGAAAAACACGAAAAACTGAAAAGTTGGATTTCACCAAATTCCAGAAAAGTTGAAAAATCTACAAAAAATTCAATTTTAATCTAATCGCTACAAAAACAACAGCGGGACGCCTATTTGGCTTCCTGAGTATACCTAAGTGAAAACATTTTGAAAAAGTAATGAAATTTAAGAGAAATTTTGAAAAAATGAAAACAATTTTGCACAGAGACAAAACTGGACTTTAACTCGACTTTAAGGAGTGGGAACGCGCCTGAAACGCTGAAATCGTCTTAGTCTAGTCCTATTGCAACTATTCGAATCGAAATAGAATACAATTTGGGTCAAATCCGAGAAAAAATTATTTTTCGTATGAAAATAATTACGTGAAATATCAATAACTCTAAAAGACACAAAAGTCGAAGAAATTATGCTTTCAGGTTGCTTCTTTCGCTGAAACTACACTAATGCAAGCCAGCTGGAACTTTTAGAAACATATTTGGGCACAATACGATGAAATTTGAAGAATTTGAAAGTTGGTTAGGTTAGGTTAGGTTAGGTTAGGTTAGGTTAGGTTAGGTTAGGTTAGGTTAGGTTAGGTTAGGTTAGGTTAGGTTAGGTTAGGTTAGGTTAGGTTAGGTTAGGTTAGGTTAGGTTAGGTTAGGTTAGGTTAGGTTAGGTTAGGTTAGGTTAGGTTAGGTTAGGTTAGGTTAGGTTAGGTTAGGTTAGGTTAGGTTAGGTTAGGTTAGGTTAGGTTAGGTTAGGTTAGGTTAGGTTAGGTTAGGTTAGGTTAGGTTAGGTTAGGTTAGGTTAGGTTAGGTTAGGTTAGGTTAGGTTAGGTTAGGTTAGGTTAGGTTAGGTTAGGTTAGGTTAGGTTAGGTTAGGTTAGGTTAGGTTAGGTTAGGTTAGGTTAGGTTAGGTTAGGTTAGGTTAGGTTAGGTTAGGTTAGGTTAGGTTAGGTTAGGTTAGGTTAGGTTAGGTTAGGTTAGGTTAGGTTAGGTTAGGTTAGGTTAGGTTAGGTTAGGTTAGGTTAGGTTAGGTTAGGTTAGGTTAGGTTAGGTTAGGTTAGGTTAGGTTAGGTTAGGTTAGGTTAGGTTAGGTTAGGTTAGGTTAGGTTAGGTTAGGTTAGGTTAGGTTAGGTTAGGTTAGGTTAGGTTAGGTTAGGTTAGGTTAGGTTAGGTTAGGTTAGGTTAGGTTAGGTTAGGTTAGGTTAGGTTAGGTTAGGTTAGGTTAGGTTAGGTTAGGTTAGGTTAGGTTAGGTTAGGTTAGGTTAGGTTAGGTTAGGTTAGGTTAGGTTAGGTTAGGTTAGGTTAGGTTAGGTTAGGTTAGGTTAGGTTGGGGTTCGCCCTGAAGTGACTTCCCCGTAGTGAACCCTGGGCAACGTAGTCTGTGACCACCGTAACGGAGTGGCACAGACGACGGCAACACTTCAGTGCATTGCGACTTGCGTTTTGACTGAGTTCGTTATGTCGACTGCTAAGAAATCTTCCTGTGCGCGCAGGCCCAGTCCCTTTCAGGATAGGCCCGCTGCTGCCGATTCGTCTTCTGGCGGATCCAGTCCTTTTAAGGATAGGTCCGCCAACAACCTGGCTTCCCACTCTGACTCCGATTCAGCTCACGAACCGGCGTTTGTTGATCTGGCGGTGGAGACGTCGGCCCCGTTGGTCGGCGTCCCTACTGACGACCCATGCATGTCCCCGGACTTTACTGAGAATTCGTTCTCAGGGCTAGTGGTCGAGGAGGGACCGTTTGAGGAGAAAGGTCGTGTGACGAGGAGTTCCTCTGGCAAGCGACCTGCAATGTCACCTCTCTTCGCCTCAGGCGATGACGAGACGACTGATGACGATCAAGTCCAGCAATCAAAATGCAGAACAAAAACTTGTAGCACCAAGTATAAAAAAGCTGGGAAGGGCTCCAAACGGGGCAAGAAGAATTCCTCTTCGCCTTCCCATAAAGAGTTGGTTGCTCGGTGCAACAAAAACATTGACGATATTTTGGCAGACTTTGACCCGACGGAGCCCCCCTCTCCGATCACGGTCCCACTGCCGTATGAGGTGCCTGGCGAGGTCCAAACTCTTGAAGAGCTGACGGCGGACCTCGACACGCAGCTCGCACGCGAGCGTGCAACTGAGTTGAAGCGGGCTATCTTCGAGATAGCTCGCAAGTCGGGTAATTTAAAGGGGAACTTTATCCGAGACCTCAAGGCGTACGCGTCTGAGTACCAGGAGATCGTCGATTCTCTATCCGAACGCTCCGTTTCGGATGAGACTCGGCGATTGAGTGTGCAGAACCGGCTGCTGAAGAACCAGGTGGAGGACTTACAGCGTGAGGTCAAGGCCTTGCGCCGCGACTTCGCCACGAGTAGGTCCGAGCACCCTGGTCCTTCTTCTTCAGAAGCACAGCCGGTTCTGGAGCCTGAGGTGTCGAAGGATGTCGTGGGGCAGGTCGCCGTCATGGTCGCCGACATGATGGAGGATATGAAGGCCTCCATGTGTCGCACCGTCGGCGACATGATCTCCGCGCGCATCGCGGGGTTGGAGATGCGCCTCCCACCTGCGCCTACTCTCCGCCCCCCGCTTGCGGCGGACAAGAGGAGGGAGGAGGCCGCTGCCAGGGAGGCTGCCGCTGCCGAGGAGGCTGCGGCCGCGACCAGGGAGGCTGCCTTGGCTGCTCCAGCCGCAGCCCGCCCGGCCCAGGTCAAGGCCAAAGCCAAATCGAAGGGTAAGAAAAAGGTGAAGGCACCTTTATCTGCCGAAACTCTTCCTGTTGCAGGTCCATCGCGAGCACCTGCAAAGGCGACTCCGGTTGCTGCTGCGACCCCGGCTGCTGTTGCTGCTACCCCAGCCTCTGCGGATGCAGAGACTTGGAGTGTGGTGGCCAGCAGGAAGGGCAAGGGTAAGGGGAAGAGCTCCAAGCCCGTCCCTGCAGCCCTTGCAGCTCCGAAACCGCCGACTGCGACTGCGCCCAAGGCTAAGAAGGGTAAGTCGAAGCCGCAAGCCCAAGCAGGCAAGCAAGCCCAGCCGCAAGCCAAGCCGAAGGCCAAACTGACCTCGCCGCGCTCCTCCGCTGTAGTTTTTACACTACAGCCCGAGGCTGTGGCGCGCGGGGTTTCATACAAGATGGCCCTCCTGAAGGCCAAGGAGGCTATCGCGCTCCCTGAACTGGGCATTCAGGGAGTGACATCGAGGCAGACGGCAACAGGAGCGAGAATGCTCGAGTTGCCGGGTGCCAAGAGTGCCGAGGCTGCCGACCGTTTGGCAGCCAAGTTAGCGGAGGCACTCGCGGGGATCGCCACTGTCACGAGGCCCACGAAATGCGCAGATTTGCGCATTTCGGGCCTCGAGGAGTCCGTGACCCGCGAGGACGTTGTGGCTGCCGTAGCGGCCAAGGGAGGTTGCGACGCAGCGCTTATCAAGGCCGCGGACATTCGGCTTGGTCGCTCCGGGGCAGGTTCAGTGACACTGAAATGCCCCGTGGCTGCGGCCAAGACCGTTTTGGCCGGCGGTCGTTTGTTGGTTGGCTGGAGCTGTGCGCAGGTCCGGGCCCTTGAAGCACTTCCCTTGAGGTGCTTCAAGTGCATGGGCATCGGGCACACGCGGCAGCTCTGCCCGTCCGACAAGCAGCGGGACGAGCTGTGCTTCCGGTGTGGTGAGCCGGGCCACAAAGCCGCCGGATGCACGGCGAAGGCTCGCTGCGCGGTCTGCGCAGACGCGGGCAAGCCCTCTGGGCATACGATGGGTGGGAGGAGCTGTTGTCCTCCCGCCATCAAATCGAGGGCGGCCAAACGGACCCAGGCCACTAGCGGGACGCGCACGTCAGCGTCAGAGGAAACTGCAATGCAACTATGAGTTACACTCGGCATAGCAGTTTCCTCCAGACGAACCTCAACCACTGCGCCGGGGCCCAGGATTTATTAATCCAGTCCATGGCGCAGTGGGAGATTGACGTGGCGGTTGTCGCAGAGCCGTATTTTGTGCCCTCTCAGCCCTTATGGGCTGGAGACACAAGCGGCTCTGTGGCGATCGTGGCGGCGGCTAGCCGGAACATCCTCGTTCCGAAGGAACGGGGTCCCGGCTATGTCGCTGCAACATGGGGAGGCATTGCCATCGTTGGCGTCTATGTCTCCCCAAATCGAGGGTTGTCTAACTTAGAAGACTTTTTGCGGGGCCTTGGCCCAGTAATTCAGCGGTTGGCGCCTCTCCCGGTGTTAGTCATGGGTGACCTTAACTCGTGGTCGACGCTCTGGGGGAGTGTGTCTACAGACCCGTGGGGTCTGGCCGTGGAGGACTGGGCTGTCAGCTCTGGGTTGTCCCTCCTTAACAGGGGGACATCACACACGTGTGTGCGTAGAGGAGGGGGGTCCGTGGTGGACTTGACGTTCGCCACCCCTTCTCTAGCACAACGCGTCCAGGGCTGGCAGGTGCTAAGTGAGGTGGAGACAATGTCGGACCACAAGTATATAAGGTTCGACGTCTCCACCTCCAGCGGCTCCCCAGGGCCGCAACAACGACAGTCGGGGCACTCCTCCTTCCCCCGTTGGGCGATGACAAAGCTCAACAGGGAACTTGCGGAGGAGGCTGCCATAGTGGCGGCTTGGTGTGCCACCCCTGTCACCACGGGGGTTGACGAGGCGGCAAGCAGATTCCGCGACATCATGTCCGGGGTCTGCAACGCCGCCATGCCCAAGGTAATTGGGCCACCGCCGCGGCGTCACCAAGTCTACTGGTGGAGCGAGGAGATCGCCCTTCTTCGGCAGCAGTGCTCGCTGTCGAGGAGGGCTTTCACCCGGGCGCTCCGCCGTAGACGGCGTGACACATTGAGGGAAGGCCAGCTGTATGCCACTTATATCGAGGATAAGAAGGCATTACAGCTGGCCATATGCCAGGCGAAGAGCAGGGCGAGAGAGGAGATGCTGGAGGATCTCAATAGGGACCCATGGGGGAGACCATATAAGGCGGCGCGCAACAAGCTCCGCAATAATGGTCCCCCCGTGATTGAGACCCTCCAGACGGAGATGTTGGAGCGGGTCGTGCGGGAGCTCTTCCCAGAGCCCCCAACGCACACCCCTCCGACTATGGCTCCTCCCGTGCCTGCCTTGGCCGACGAGTCGGTCCCACCAGTCACCGACGAGGAGATGGCGGCTGTGGTGGACCGACTCAAGGCTCGGAAGAAGGCCCCGGGGCCTGATGGGGTGCCGGGCAAGGTCTTGGCCCTGGCCTTGGCCCATCTGGGGGGACAACTTCGGGAATTGTTCGACGCAGCGCTCGCGTCGGCACGATTCCCGAAGTTGTGGAAGGAGGGGCGTCTGTGCCTTCTCCCGAAGGAGGGGAGGCCTCCGGGTGAAGCCGGCGCGTACCGGCCAATCGTCTTGTTGGATGAGACGGGGAAATCGTTCGAACGAATCATTTCCTTCCGTCTCATCCAACACCTGAAGGAGGTGGGGCCCGATCTGTCGCCGGTGCAGTTCGGGTTCAGGGCGGGTCACTCGACCCTCGACGCCCTGACCCTCCTAAAGGATGAGACGACTGCCGCCTCCGGTCGCGGGGAGAGGTCGTTGGCGATATCTCTGGATATCGCCAACGCCTTCAACAGCCTGCCCTTCGGGGTGATTAGGGAGGCACTCCGTTATTTCGGAGTGCCCCTCTACTTGCAAAGGTTGTTGGAGGATTACCTCCGCGGCCGGGAGGTGATATTTGAGGGGGCCGACGGCGTCTTGGTCCGTCGGCCGGTGACGTGTGGGGTTCCCCAGGGGTCCGTGCTCGGGCCCCTGTTATGGAACATTGGCTACGACTGGGTGCTCCGCGGCACGCTCCCTCCTAGGGTGCGTGTCATTTGCTACGCGGATGACACCCTAGTCGTAGCCACGGGGGGGGATTTTGCCGATGCAAAAAGGCTGGCGGAGGTAAGCGCCAGCCTTGTCATCGGCCGAATCGAGGCGCTGGGATTGAAGGTGGCTCTGAGTAAGACCGAGGTCCTCCTTTTTCATGGACCTCGGCAGGGACCACCGCCCGGCGCCTCGGTTCATATAGATGGTGCGGAAGTGAAGGTGATGGCCCAGATGAAATATCTGGGCCTGATTCTGGACGGGCGCTGGCGGTTTGACGCGCACTTCGACCGCCTCGCACCCCGTCTAATTCGCGCTGCGGGAGCTCTGGGTCGCCTTCTGCCGAACGAACGCGGCCCAGACCAGACGTGCCGGCGCCTATACGCCGGAATCTTAAAGAGTATGGCGCTATACGGGGCGCCTATCTGGGTGGATGCTCTCACCGCCCGCAACAGACGGCTGTTGCGTGGTCCTCAAAGGACCATGGCGGTGAGGGCGATCCGAGGATATCGTACGATATCCGCGGGGGCTGCTTGCCTTCTGGCAGGCATGCCCCCGTGGGAGTTGGAAGCGGCTGTATTAAAGTCTGTTTACAGATACCGAGCAGACCGGAGAGCAAGAGGAGAGCGCCCCTGCCTCGAAGAGGTAGAGGCGGTCAGGCAGCGGGCGCAAGAGGAAGTCCTACGTCTTTGGGAGGAGGACTTGGCGGATCCGCTCTTCGGCCAATGGCCGATAGACGCGATTCGTCCGGTCCTCCGGTCGTGGGTCCGGCGAGACAGGAAGCCGATGAGATATCGGCTGGTGCAGATACTTTCCGGCCATGGGTGCTTCGGAAAGTATCTGCACCGGGTCGCGAGACGCGAGCCGACACCTCGGTGTCACGAGTGCGGCGCGCCAGAGGATACCGCCCAGCACACACTTCAAGTGTGTCCTGCATGGG
>OX465523.1:18915000-18923398 GCA_950022985.1 Udea ferrugalis
TAGGTTAGGTTAGGTTAGGTTAGGTTAGGTTAGGTTAGGTTAGGTTAGGTTAGGTTAGGTTAGGTTAGGTTAGGTTAGGTTAGGTTAGGTTAGGTTAGGTTAGGTTAGGTTAGGTTAGGTTAGGTTAGGTTAGGTTAGGTTAGGTTAGGTTAGGTTAGGTTAGGTTAGGTTAGGTTAGGTTAGGTTAGGTTAGGTTAGGTTAGGTTAGGTTAGGTTAGGTTAGGTTAGGTTAGGTTAGGTTAGGTTAGGTTAGGTTAGGTTAGGTTAGGTTAGGTTAGGTTAGGTTAGGTTAGGTTAGGTTAGGTTAGGTTAGGTTAGGTTAGGTTAGGTTAGGTTAGGTTAGGTTAGGTTAGGTTAGGTTAGGTTAGGTTAGGTTAGGTTAGGTTAGGTTAGGTTAGGTTAGGTTAGGTTAGGTTAGGTTAGGTTAGGTTAGGTTAGGTTAGGTTAGGTTAGGTTAGGTTAGGTTAGGTTAGGTTAGGTTAGGTTAGGTTAGGTTAGGTTAGGTTAGGTTAGGTTAGGTTAGGTTAGGTTAGGTTAGGTTAGGTTAGGTTAGGTTAGGTTAGGTTAGGTTAGGTTAGGTTAGGTTAGGTTAGGTTAGGTTAGGTTAGGTTAGGTTAGGTTAGGTTAGGTTAGGTTAGGTTAGGTTAGGTTAGGTTAGGTTAGGTTAGGTTAGGTTAGGTTAGGTTAGGTTAGGTTAGGTTAGGTTAGGTTAGGTTAGGTTAGGTTAGGTTAGGTTAGGTTAGGTTAGGTTAGGTTAGGTTAGGTTAGGTTAGGTTAGGTTAGGTTAGGTTAGGTTAGGTTAGGTTAGGTTAGGTTAGGTTAGGTTAGGTTAGGTTAGGTTAGGTTAGGTTAGGTTAGGTTAGGTTAGGTTAGGTTAGGTTAGGTTAGGTTAGGTTAGGTTAGGTTAGGTTAGGTTAGGTTAGGTTAGGTTAGGTTAGGTTAGGTTAGGTTAGGTTAGGTTAGGTTAGGTTAGGTTAGGTTAGGTTAGGTTAGGTTAGGTTAGGTTAGGTTAGGTTAGGTTAGGTTAGGTTAGGTTAGGTTAGGTTAGGTTAGGTTAGGTTAGGTTAGGTTAGGTTAGGTTAGGTTAGGTTAGGTTAGGTTAGGTTAGGTTAGGTTAGGTTAGGTTAGGTTAGGTTAGGTTAGGTTAGGTTAGGTTAGGTTAGGTTAGGTTAGGTTAGGTTAGGTTAGGTTAGGTTAGGTTAGGTTAGGTTAGGTTAGGTTAGGTTAGGTTAGGTTAGGTTAGGTTAGGTTAGGTTAGGTTAGGTTAGGTTAGGTTAGGTTAGGTTAGGTTAGGTTAGGTTAGGTTAGGTTAGGTTAGGTTAGGTTAGGTTAGGTTAGGTTAGGTTAGGTTAGGTTAGGTTAGGTTAGGTTAGGTTAGGTTAGGTTAGGTTAGGTTAGGTTAGGTTAGGTTAGGTTAGGTTAGGTTAGGTTAGGTTAGGTTAGGTTAGGTTAGGTTAGGTTAGGTTAGGTTAGGTTAGGTTAGGTTAGGTTAGGTTAGGTTAGGTTAGGTTAGGTTAGGTTAGGTTAGGTTAGGTTAGGTTAGGTTAGGTTAGGTTAGGTTAGGTTAGGTTAGGTTAGGTTAGGTTAGGTTAGGTTAGGTTAGGTTAGGTTAGGTTAGGTTAGGTTAGGTTAGGTTAGGTTAGGTTAGGTTAGGTTAGGTTAGGTTAGGTTAGGTTAGGTTAGGTTAGGTTAGGTTAGGTTAGGTTAGGTTAGGTTAGGTTAGGTTAGGTTAGGTTAGGTTAGGTTAGGTTAGGTTAGGTTAGGTTAGGTTAGGTTAGGTTAGGTTAGGTTAGGTTAGGTTAGGTTAGGTTAGGTTAGGTTAGGTTAGGTTAGGTTAGGTTAGGTTAGGTTAGGTTAGGTTAGGTTAGGTTAGGTTAGGTTAGGTTAGGTTAGGTTAGGTTAGGTTAGGTTAGGTTAGGTTAGGTTAGGTTAGGTTAGGTTAGGTTAGGTTAGGTTAGGTTAGGTTAGGTTAGGTTAGGTTAGGTTAGGTTAGGTTAGGTTAGGTTAGGTTAGGTTAGGTTAGGTTAGGTTAGGTTAGGTTAGGTTAGGTTAGGTTAGGTTAGGTTAGGTTAGGTTAGGTTAGGTTAGGTTAGGTTAGGTTAGGTTAGGTTAGGTTAGGTTAGGTTAGGTTAGGTTAGGTTAGGTTAGGTTAGGTTAGGTTAGGTTAGGTTAGGTTAGGTTAGGTTAGGTTAGGTTAGGTTAGGTTAGGTTAGGTTAGGTTAGGTTAGGTTAGGTTAGGTTAGGTTAGGTTAGGTTAGGTTAGGTTAGGTTAGGTTAGGTTAGGTTAGGTTAGGTTAGGTTAGGTTAGGTTAGGTTAGGTTAGGTTAGGTTAGGTTAGGTTAGGTTAGGTTAGGTTAGGTTAGGTTAGGTTAGGTTAGGTTAGGTTAGGTTAGGTTAGGTTAGGTTAGGTTAGGTTAGGTTAGGTTAGGTTAGGTTAGGTTAGGTTAGGTTAGGTTAGGTTAGGTTAGGTTAGGTTAGGTTAGGTTAGGTTAGGTTAGGTTAGGTTAGGTTAGGTTAGGTTAGGTTAGGTTAGGTTAGGTTAGGTTAGGTTAGGTTAGGTTAGGTTAGGTTAGGTTAGGTTAGGTTAGGTTAGGTTAGGTTAGGTTAGGTTAGGTTAGGTTAGGTTAGGTTAGGTTAGGTTAGGTTAGGTTAGGTTAGGTTAGGTTAGGTTAGGTTAGGTTAGGTTAGGTTAGGTTAGGTTAGGTTAGGTTAGGTTAGGTTAGGTTAGGTTAGGTTAGGTTAGGTTAGGTTAGGTTAGGTTAGGTTAGGTTAGGTTAGGTTAGGTTAGGTTAGGTTAGGTTAGGTTAGGTTAGGTTAGGTTAGGTTAGGTTAGGTTAGGTTAGGTTAGGTTAGGTTAGGTTAGGTTAGGTTAGGTTAGGTTAGGTTAGGTTAGGTTAGGTTAGGTTAGGTTAGGTTAGGTTAGGTTAGGTTAGGTTAGGTTAGGTTAGGTTAGGTTAGGTTAGGTTAGGTTAGGTTAGGTTAGGTTAGGTTAGGTTAGGTTAGGTTAGGTTAGGTTAGGTTAGGTTAGGTTAGGTTAGGTTAGGTTAGGTTAGGTTAGGTTAGGTTAGGTTAGGTTAGGTTAGGTTAGGTTAGGTTAGGTTAGGTTAGGTTAGGTTAGGTTAGGTTAGGTTAGGTTAGGTTAGGTTAGGTTAGGTTAGGTTAGGTTAGGTTAGGTTAGGTTAGGTTAGGTTAGGTTAGGTTAGGTTAGGTTAGGTTAGGTTAGGTTAGGTTAGGTTAGGTTAGGTTAGGTTAGGTTAGGTTAGGTTAGGTTAGGTTAGGTTAGGTTAGGTTAGGTTAGGTTAGGTTAGGTTAGGTTAGGTTAGGTTAGGTTAGGTTAGGTTAGGTTAGGTTAGGTTAGGTTAGGTTAGGTTAGGTTAGGTTAGGTTAGGTTAGGTTAGGTTAGGTTAGGTTAGGTTAGGTTAGGTTAGGTTAGGTTAGGTTAGGTTAGGTTAGGTTAGGTTAGGTTAGGTTAGGTTAGGTTAGGTTAGGTTAGGTTAGGTTAGGTTAGGTTAGGTTAGGTTAGGTTAGGTTAGGTTAGGTTAGGTTAGGTTAGGTTAGGTTAGGTTAGGTTAGGTTAGGTTAGGTTAGGTTAGGTTAGGTTAGGTTAGGTTAGGTTAGGTTAGGTTAGGTTAGGTTAGGTTAGGTTAGGTTAGGTTAGGTTAGGTTAGGTTAGGTTAGGTTAGGTTAGGTTAGGTTAGGTTAGGTTAGGTTAGGTTAGGTTAGGTTAGGTTAGGTTAGGTTAGGTTAGGTTAGGTTAGGTTAGGTTAGGTTAGGTTAGGTTAGGTTAGGTTAGGTTAGGTTAGGTTAGGTTAGGTTAGGTTAGGTTAGGTTAGGTTAGGTTAGGTTAGGTTAGGTTAGGTTAGGTTAGGTTAGGTTAGGTTAGGTTAGGTTAGGTTAGGTTAGGTTAGGTTAGGTTAGGTTAGGTTAGGTTAGGTTAGGTTAGGTTAGGTTAGGTTAGGTTAGGTTAGGTTAGGTTAGGTTAGGTTAGGTTAGGTTAGGTTAGGTTAGGTTAGGTTAGGTTAGGTTAGGTTAGGTTAGGTTAGGTTAGGTTAGGTTAGGTTAGGTTAGGTTAGGTTAGGTTAGGTTAGGTTAGGTTAGGTTAGGTTAGGTTAGGTTAGGTTAGGTTAGGTTAGGTTAGGTTAGGTTAGGTTAGGTTAGGTTAGGTTAGGTTAGGTTAGGTTAGGTTAGGTTAGGTTAGGTTAGGTTAGGTTAGGTTAGGTTAGGTTAGGTTAGGTTAGGTTAGGTTAGGTTAGGTTAGGTTAGGTTAGGTTAGGTTAGGTTAGGTTAGGTTAGGTTAGGTTAGGTTAGGTTAGGTTAGGTTAGGTTAGGTTAGGTTAGGTTAGGTTAGGTTAGGTTAGGTTAGGTTAGGTTAGGTTAGGTTAGGTTAGGTTAGGTTAGGTTAGGTTAGGTTAGGTTAGGTTAGGTTAGGTTAGGTTAGGTTAGGTTAGGTTAGGTTAGGTTAGGTTAGGTTAGGTTAGGTTAGGTTAGGTTAGGTTAGGTTAGGTTAGGTTAGGTTAGGTTAGGTTAGGTTAGGTTAGGTTAGGTTAGGTTAGGTTAGGTTAGGTTAGGTTAGGTTAGGTTAGGTTAGGTTAGGTTAGGTTAGGTTAGGTTAGGTTAGGTTAGGTTAGGTTAGGTTAGGTTAGGTTAGGTTAGGTTAGGTTAGGTTAGGTTAGGTTAGGTTAGGTTAGGTTAGGTTAGGTTAGGTTAGGTTAGGTTAGGTTAGGTTAGGTTAGGTTAGGTTAGGTTAGGTTAGGTTAGGTTAGGTTAGGTTAGGTTAGGTTAGGTTAGGTTAGGTTAGGTTAGGTTAGGTTAGGTTAGGTTAGGTTAGGTTAGGTTAGGTTAGGTTAGGTTAGGTTAGGTTAGGTTAGGTTAGGTTAGGTTAGGTTAGGTTAGGTTAGGTTAGGTTAGGTTAGGTTAGGTTAGGTTAGGTTAGGTTAGGTTAGGTTAGGTTAGGTTAGGTTAGGTTAGGTTAGGTTAGGTTAGGTTAGGTTAGGTTAGGTTAGGTTAGGTTAGGTTAGGTTAGGTTAGGTTAGGTTAGGTTAGGTTAGGTTAGGTTAGGTTAGGTTAGGTTAGGTTAGGTTAGGTTAGGTTAGGTTAGGTTAGGTTAGGTTAGGTTAGGTTAGGTTAGGTTAGGTTAGGTTAGGTTAGGTTAGGTTAGGTTAGGTTAGGTTAGGTTAGGTTAGGTTAGGTTAGGTTAGGTTAGGTTAGGTTAGGTTAGGTTAGGTTAGGTTAGGTTAGGTTAGGTTAGGTTAGGTTAGGTTAGGTTAGGTTAGGTTAGGTTAGGTTAGGTTAGGTTAGGTTAGGTTAGGTTAGGTTAGGTTAGGTTAGGTTAGGTTAGGTTAGGTTAGGTTAGGTTAGGTTAGGTTAGGTTAGGTTAGGTTAGGTTAGGTTAGGTTAGGTTAGGTTAGGTTAGGTTAGGTTAGGTTAGGTTAGGTTAGGTTAGGTTAGGTTAGGTTAGGTTAGGTTAGGTTAGGTTAGGTTAGGTTAGGTTAGGTTAGGTTAGGTTAGGTTAGGTTAGGTTAGGTTAGGTTAGGTTAGGTTAGGTTAGGTTAGGTTAGGTTAGGTTAGGTTAGGTTAGGTTAGGTTAGGTTAGGTTAGGTTAGGTTAGGTTAGGTTAGGTTAGGTTAGGTTAGGTTAGGTTAGGTTAGGTTAGGTTAGGTTAGGTTAGGTTAGGTTAGGTTAGGTTAGGTTAGGTTAGGTTAGGTTAGGTTAGGTTAGGTTAGGTTAGGTTAGGTTAGGTTAGGTTAGGTTAGGTTAGGTTAGGTTAGGTTAGGTTAGGTTAGGTTAGGTTAGGTTAGGTTAGGTTAGGTTAGGTTAGGTTAGGTTAGGTTAGGTTAGGTTAGGTTAGGTTAGGTTAGGTTAGGTTAGGTTAGGTTAGGTTAGGTTAGGTTAGGTTAGGTTAGGTTAGGTTAGGTTAGGTTAGGTTAGGTTAGGTTAGGTTAGGTTAGGTTAGGTTAGGTTAGGTTAGGTTAGGTTAGGTTAGGTTAGGTTAGGTTAGGTTAGGTTAGGTTAGGTTAGGTTAGGTTAGGTTAGGTTAGGTTAGGTTAGGTTAGGTTAGGTTAGGTTAGGTTAGGTTAGGTTAGGTTAGGTTAGGTTAGGTTAGGTTAGGTTAGGTTAGGTTAGGTTAGGTTAGGTTAGGTTAGGTTAGGTTAGGTTAGGTTAGGTTAGGTTAGGTTAGGTTAGGTTAGGTTAGGTTAGGTTAGGTTAGGTTAGGTTAGGTTAGGTTAGGTTAGGTTAGGTTAGGTTAGGTTAGGTTAGGTTAGGTTAGGTTAGGTTAGGTTAGGTTAGGTTAGGTTAGGTTAGGTTAGGTTAGGTTAGGTTAGGTTAGGTTAGGTTAGGTTAGGTTAGGTTAGGTTAGGTTAGGTTAGGTTAGGTTAGGTTAGGTTAGGTTAGGTTAGGTTAGGTTAGGTTAGGTTAGGTTAGGTTAGGTTAGGTTAGGTTAGGTTAGGTTAGGTTAGGTTAGGTTAGGTTAGGTTAGGTTAGGTTAGGTTAGGTTAGGTTAGGTTAGGTTAGGTTAGGTTAGGTTAGGTTAGGTTAGGTTAGGTTAGGTTAGGTTAGGTTAGGTTAGGTTAGGTTAGGTTAGGTTAGGTTAGGTTAGGTTAGGTTAGGTTAGGTTAGGTTAGGTTAGGTTAGGTTAGGTTAGGTTAGGTTAGGTTAGGTTAGGTTAGGTTAGGTTAGGTTAGGTTAGGTTAGGTTAGGTTAGGTTAGGTTAGGTTAGGTTAGGTTAGGTTAGGTTAGGTTAGGTTAGGTTAGGTTAGGTTAGGTTAGGTTAGGTTAGGTTAGGTTAGGTTAGGTTAGGTTAGGTTAGGTTAGGTTAGGTTAGGTTAGGTTAGGTTAGGTTAGGTTAGGTTAGGTTAGGTTAGGTTAGGTTAGGTTAGGTTAGGTTAGGTTAGGTTAGGTTAGGTTAGGTTAGGTTAGGTTAGGTTAGGTTAGGTTAGGTTAGGTTAGGTTAGGTTAGGTTAGGTTAGGTTAGGTTAGGTTAGGTTAGGTTAGGTTAGGTTAGGTTAGGTTAGGTTAGGTTAGGTTAGGTTAGGTTAGGTTAGGTTAGGTTAGGTTAGGTTAGGTTAGGTTAGGTTAGGTTAGGTTAGGTTAGGTTAGGTTAGGTTAGGTTAGGTTAGGTTAGGTTAGGTTAGGTTAGGTTAGGTTAGGTTAGGTTAGGTTAGGTTAGGTTAGGTTAGGTTAGGTTAGGTTAGGTTAGGTTAGGTTAGGTTAGGTTAGGTTAGGTTAGGTTAGGTTAGGTTAGGTTAGGTTAGGTTAGGTTAGGTTAGGTTAGGTTAGGTTAGGTTAGGTTAGGTTAGGTTAGGTTAGGTTAGGTTAGGTTAGGTTAGGTTAGGTTAGGTTAGGTTAGGTTAGGTTAGGTTAGGTTAGGTTAGGTTAGGTTAGGTTAGGTTAGGTTAGGTTAGGTTAGGTTAGGTTAGGTTAGGTTAGGTTAGGTTAGGTTAGGTTAGGTTAGGTTAGGTTAGGTTAGGTTAGGTTAGGTTAGGTTAGGTTAGGTTAGGTTAGGTTAGGTTAGGTTAGGTTAGGTTAGGTTAGGTTAGGTTAGGTTAGGTTAGGTTAGGTTAGGTTAGGTTAGGTTAGGTTAGGTTAGGTTAGGTTAGGTTAGGTTAGGTTAGGTTAGGTTAGGTTAGGTTAGGTTAGGTTAGGTTAGGTTAGGTTAGGTTAGGTTAGGTTAGGTTAGGTTAGGTTAGGTTAGGTTAGGTTAGGTTAGGTTAGGTTAGGTTAGGTTAGGTTAGGTTAGGTTAGGTTAGGTTAGGTTAGGTTAGGTTAGGTTAGGTTAGGTTAGGTTAGGTTAGGTTAGGTTAGGTTAGGTTAGGTTAGGTTAGGTTAGGTTAGGTTAGGTTAGGTTAGGTTAGGTTAGGTTAGGTTAGGTTAGGTTAGGTTAGGTTAGGTTAGGTTAGGTTAGGTTAGGTTAGGTTAGGTTAGGTTAGGTTAGGTTAGGTTAGGTTAGGTTAGGTTAGGTTAGGTTAGGTTAGGTTAGGTTAGGTTAGGTTAGGTTAGGTTAGGTTAGGTTAGGTTAGGTTAGGTTAGGTTAGGTTAGGTTAGGTTAGGTTAGGTTAGGTTAGGTTAGGTTAGGTTAGGTTAGGTTAGGTTAGGTTAGGTTAGGTTAGGTTAGGTTAGGTTAGGTTAGGTTAGGTTAGGTTAGGTTAGGTTAGGTTAGGTTAGGTTAGGTTAGGTTAGGTTAGGTTAGGTTAGGTTAGGTTAGGTTAGGTTAGGTTAGGTTAGGTTAGGTTAGGTTAGGTTAGGTTAGGTTAGGTTAGGTTAGGTTAGGTTAGGTTAGGTTAGGTTAGGTTAGGTTAGGTTAGGTTAGGTTAGGTTAGGTTAGGTTAGGTTAGGTTAGGTTAGGTTAGGTTAGGTTAGGTTAGGTTAGGTTAGGTTAGGTTAGGTTAGGTTAGGTTAG
>OX465524.1:0-5000 GCA_950022985.1 Udea ferrugalis
GAGGGTTAGGTTAGGTTAGGTTAGGTTAGGTTAGGTTAGGTTAGGTTAGGTTAGGTTAGGTTAGGTTAGGTTAGGTTAGGTTAGGTTAGGTTAGGTTAGGTTAGGTTAGGTTAGGTTAGGTTAGGTTAGGTTAGGTTAGGTTAGGTTAGGTTAGGTTAGGTTAGGTTAGGTTAGGTTAGGTTAGGTTAGGTTAGGTTAGGTTAGGTTAGGTTAGGTTAGGTTAGGTTAGGTTAGGTTAGGTTAGGTTAGGTTAGGTTAGGTTAGGTTAGGTTAGGTTAGGTTAGGTTAGGTTAGGTTAGGTTAGGTTAGGTTAGGTTAGGTTAGGTTAGGTTAGGTTAGGTTAGGTTAGGTTAGGTTAGGTTAGGTTAGGTTAGGTTAGGTTAGGTTAGGTTAGGTTAGGTTAGGTTAGGTTAGGTTAGGTTAGGTTAGGTTAGGTTAGGTTAGGTTAGGTTAGGTTAGGTTAGGTTAGGTTAGGTTAGGTTAGGTTAGGTTAGGTTAGGTTAGGTTAGGTTAGGTTAGGTTAGGTTAGGTTAGGTTAGGTTAGGTTAGGTTAGGTTAGGTTAGGTTAGGTTAGGTTAGGTTAGGTTAGGTTAGGTTAGGTTAGGTTAGGTTAGGTTAGGTTAGGTTAGGTTAGGTTAGGTTAGGTTAGGTTAGGTTAGGTTAGGTTAGGTTAGGTTAGGTTAGGTTAGGTTAGGTTAGGTTAGGTTAGGTTAGGTTAGGTTAGGTTAGGTTAGGTTAGGTTAGGTTAGGTTAGGTTAGGTTAGGTTAGGTTAGGTTAGGTTAGGTTAGGTTAGGTTAGGTTAGGTTAGGTTAGGTTAGGTTAGGTTAGGTTAGGTTAGGTTAGGTTAGGTTAGGTTAGGTTAGGTTAGGTTAGGTTAGGTTAGGTTAGGTTAGGTTAGGTTAGGTTAGGTTAGGTTAGGTTAGGTTAGGTTAGGTTAGGTTAGGTTAGGTTAGGTTAGGTTAGGTTAGGTTAGGTTAGGTTAGGTTAGGTTAGGTTAGGTTAGGTTAGGTTAGGTTAGGTTAGGTTAGGTTAGGTTAGGTTAGGTTAGGTTAGGTTAGGTTAGGTTAGGTTAGGTTAGGTTAGGTTAGGTTAGGTTAGGTTAGGTTAGGTTAGGTTAGGTTAGGTTAGGTTAGGTTAGGTTAGGTTAGGTTAGGTTAGGTTAGGTTAGGTTAGGTTAGGTTAGGTTAGGTTAGGTTAGGTTAGGTTAGGTTAGGTTAGGTTAGGTTAGGTTAGGTTAGGTTAGGTTAGGTTAGGTTAGGTTAGGTTAGGTTAGGTTAGGTTAGGTTAGGTTAGGTTAGGTTAGGTTAGGTTAGGTTAGGTTAGGTTAGGTTAGGTTAGGTTAGGTTAGGTTAGGTTAGGTTAGGTTAGGTTAGGTTAGGTTAGGTTAGGTTAGGTTAGGTTAGGTTAGGTTAGGTTAGGTTAGGTTAGGTTAGGTTAGGTTAGGTTAGGTTAGGTTAGGTTAGGTTAGGTTAGGTTAGGTTAGGTTAGGTTAGGTTAGGTTAGGTTAGGTTAGGTTAGGTTAGGTTAGGTTAGGTTAGGTTAGGTTAGGTTAGGTTAGGTTAGGTTAGGTTAGGTTAGGTTAGGTTAGGTTAGGTTAGGTTAGGTTAGGTTAGGTTAGGTTAGGTTAGGTTAGGTTAGGTTAGGTTAGGTTAGGTTAGGTTAGGTTAGGTTAGGTTAGGTTAGGTTAGGTTAGGTTAGGTTAGGTTAGGTTAGGTTAGGTTAGGTTAGGTTAGGTTAGGTTAGGTTAGGTTAGGTTAGGTTAGGTTAGGTTAGGTTAGGTTAGGTTAGGTTAGGTTAGGTTAGGTTAGGTTAGGTTAGGTTAGGTTAGGTTAGGTTAGGTTAGGTTAGGTTAGGTTAGGTTAGGTTAGGTTAGGTTAGGTTAGGTTAGGTTAGGTTAGGTTAGGTTAGGTTAGGTTAGGTTAGGTTAGGTTAGGTTAGGTTAGGTTAGGTTAGGTTAGGTTAGGTTAGGTTAGGTTAGGTTAGGTTAGGTTAGGTTAGGTTAGGTTAGGTTAGGTTAGGTTAGGTTAGGTTAGGTTAGGTTAGGTTAGGTTAGGTTAGGTTAGGTTAGGTTAGGTTAGGTTAGGTTAGGTTAGGTTAGGTTAGGTTAGGTTAGGTTAGGTTAGGTTAGGTTAGGTTAGGTTAGGTTAGGTTAGGTTAGGTTAGGTTAGGTTAGGTTAGGTTAGGTTAGGTTAGGTTAGGTTAGGTTAGGTTAGGTTAGGTTAGGTTAGGTTAGGTTAGGTTAGGTTAGGTTAGGTTAGGTTAGGTTAGGTTAGGTTAGGTTAGGTTAGGTTAGGTTAGGTTAGGTTAGGTTAGGTTAGGTTAGGTTAGGTTAGGTTAGGTTAGGTTAGGTTAGGTTAGGTTAGGTTAGGTTAGGTTAGGTTAGGTTAGGTTAGGTTAGGTTAGGTTAGGTTAGGTTAGGTTAGGTTAGGTTAGGTTAGGTTAGGTTAGGTTAGGTTAGGTTAGGTTAGGTTAGGTTAGGTTAGGTTAGGTTAGGTTAGGTTAGGTTAGGTTAGGTTAGGTTAGGTTAGGTTAGGTTAGGTTAGGTTAGGTTAGGTTAGGTTAGGTTAGGTTAGGTTAGGTTAGGTTAGGTTAGGTTAGGTTAGGTTAGGTTAGGTTAGGTTAGGTTAGGTTAGGTTAGGTTAGGTTAGGTTAGGTTAGGTTAGGTTAGGTTAGGTTAGGTTAGGTTAGGTTAGGTTAGGTTAGGTTAGGTTAGGTTAGGTTAGGTTAGGTTAGGTTAGGTTAGGTTAGGTTAGGTTAGGTTAGGTTAGGTTAGGTTAGGTTAGGTTAGGTTAGGTTAGGTTAGGTTAGGTTAGGTTAGGTTAGGTTAGGTTAGGTTAGGTTAGGTTAGGTTAGGTTAGGTTAGGTTAGGTTAGGTTAGGTTAGGTTAGGTTAGGTTAGGTTAGGTTAGGTTAGGTTAGGTTAGGTTAGGTTAGGTTAGGTTAGGTTAGGTTAGGTTAGGTTAGGTTAGGTTAGGTTAGGTTAGGTTAGGTTAGGTTAGGTTAGGTTAGGTTAGGTTAGGTTAGGTTAGGTTAGGTTAGGTTAGGTTAGGTTAGGTTAGGTTAGGTTAGGTTAGGTTAGGTTAGGTTAGGTTAGGTTAGGTTAGGTTAGGTTAGGTTAGGTTAGGTTAGGTTAGGTTAGGTTAGGTTAGGTTAGGTTAGGTTAGGTTAGGTTAGGTTAGGTTAGGTTAGGTTAGGTTAGGTTAGGTTAGGTTAGGTTAGGTTAGGTTAGGTTAGGTTAGGTTAGGTTAGGTTAGGTTAGGTTAGGTTAGGTTAGGTTAGGTTAGGTTAGGTTAGGTTAGGTTAGGTTAGGTTAGGTTAGGTTAGGTTAGGTTAGGTTAGGTTAGGTTAGGTTAGGTTAGGTTAGGTTAGGTTAGGTTAGGTTAGGTTAGGTTAGGTTAGGTTAGGTTAGGTTAGGTTAGGTTAGGTTAGGTTAGGTTAGGTTAGGTTAGGTTAGGTTAGGTTAGGTTAGGTTAGGTTAGGTTAGGTTAGGTTAGGTTAGGTTAGGTTAGGTTAGGTTAGGTTAGGTTAGGTTAGGTTAGGTTAGGTTAGGTTAGGTTAGGTTAGGTTAGGTTAGGTTAGGTTAGGTTAGGTTAGGTTAGGTTAGGTTAGGTTAGGTTAGGTTAGGTTAGGTTAGGTTAGGTTAGGTTAGGTTAGGTTAGGTTAGGTTAGGTTAGGTTAGGTTAGGTTAGGTTAGGTTAGGTTAGGTTAGGTTAGGTTAGGTTAGGTTAGGTTAGGTTAGGTTAGGTTAGGTTAGGTTAGGTTAGGTTAGGTTAGGTTAGGTTAGGTTAGGTTAGGTTAGGTTAGGTTAGGTTAGGTTAGGTTAGGTTAGGTTAGGTTAGGTTAGGTTAGGTTAGGTTAGGTTAGGTTAGGTTAGGTTAGGTTAGGTTAGGTTAGGTTAGGTTAGGTTAGGTTAGGTTAGGTTAGGTTAGGTTAGGTTAGGTTAGGTTAGGTTAGGTTAGGTTAGGTTAGGTTAGGTTAGGTTAGGTTAGGTTAGGTTAGGTTAGGTTAGGTTAGGTTAGGTTAGGTTAGGTTAGGTTAGGTTAGGTTAGGTTAGGTTAGGTTAGGTTAGGTTAGGTTAGGTTAGGTTAGGTTAGGTTAGGTTAGGTTAGGTTAGGTTAGGTTAGGTTAGGTTAGGTTAGGTTAGGTTAGGTTAGGTTAGGTTAGGTTAGGTTAGGTTAGGTTAGGTTAGGTTAGGTTAGGTTAGGTTAGGTTAGGTTAGGTTAGGTTAGGTTAGGTTAGGTTAGGTTAGGTTAGGTTAGGTTAGGTTAGGTTAGGTTAGGTTAGGTTAGGTTAGGTTAGGTTAGGTTAGGTTAGGTTAGGTTAGGTTAGGTTAGGTTAGGTTAGGTTAGGTTAGGTTAGGTTAGGTTAGGTTAGGTTAGGTTAGGTTAGGTTAGGTTAGGTTAGGTTAGGTTAGGTTAGGTTAGGTTAGGTTAGGTTAGGTTAGGTTAGGTTAGGTTAGGTTAGGTTAGGTTAGGTTAGGTTAGGTTAGGTTAGGTTAGGTTAGGTTAGGTTAGGTTAGGTTAGGTTAGGTTAGGTTAGGTTAGGTTAGGTTAGGTTAGGTTAGGTTAGGTTAGGTTAGGTTAGGTTAGGTTAGGTTAGGTTAGGTTAGGTTAGGTTAGGTTAGGTTAGGTTAGGTTAGGTTAGGTTAGGTTAGGTTAGGTTAGGTTAGGTTAGGTTAGGTTAGGTTAGGTTAGGTTAGGTTAGGTTAGGTTAGGTTAGGTTAGGTTAGGTTAGGTTAGGTTAGGTTAGGTTAGGTTAGGTTAGGTTAGGTTAGGTTAGGTTAGGTTAGGTTAGGTTAGGTTAGGTTAGGTTAGGTTAGGTTAGGTTAGGTTAGGTTAGGTTAGGTTAGGTTAGGTTAGGTTAGGTTAGGTTAGGTTAGGTTAGGTTAGGTTAGGTTAGGTTAGGTTAGGTTAGGTTAGGTTAGGTTAGGTTAGGTTAGGTTAGGTTAGGTTAGGTTAGGTTAGGTTAGGTTAGGTTAGGTTAGGTTAGGTTAGGTTAGG